>CM060119.1:34099289-34116789 GCA_030522415.1 Channallabes apus | reverse complement strand
GGAGTCTTCTTAAGTCGCTGCCTCTTACGTCCGACGTTACGCGGCGCTGTCTACAGTGAAGGTCCTGAATTAGCGGACATCGGTGGCTCAGGAATCGATTTTTCACTCCTTTTCCATGACAGCGTTAAGAAAGACGGCACTTTCTATGCAAATTAAACATTGCACTAAATTATTTTAATAGCGTTTATTTCGACATGGGTTAACTTAACAATAACATGCCATAATAGACAAATATATAAATTAATATTAATTAATTAATATCGCTAATATTTTCATGTAACCTGTGGCCGTGAAACGAACCGGGTATCCAATCATAGTTGATGGACAAACAGCTGATAACACTCTTCACCAGCTTCAGAAACAATGTGAAGTGTCAGTTGTTGGGGTTGTATAGCGCACTTATGGAATGAATACGATGAGATGACAGAGTGGAGGTTTAATACCCCTATCTCACCGCCGTAAGTGCGGTTCATTATGATTCGGCGCAAGTTTTGATGCTGTTATTACGTTTCCATTTTACCACGCAAAAAAATAAACATGTTTAACATGTGGAAGCTCGCGGACCTTGCAGATCTTCGCGGACCGTCGGGCGGCCACTCGAGGTGGATCACGGTGCCTAATACCCCTCTCTCACCTGTGTGGCCTGACTCATCTCCGTGAGCTGCCGCGATTGCCCACGACGTTCCTTTAACATTCCGCGAAGTTCTGCAAGGTCTGCAAGCTTCCGCGAGGACCAGCAAAAAAATTAAACGTTTAATTTTTCACGTGGAAAGATGGAAACGTAATCACAGCGCAAAACTCGGGGTGAATCATGATCAAGCCTGTGCAGGTGAGATAGGGGTATAACACACCGCATTTCACACTGAGTCAAACCGCATAAGTGAATACTGTAGGGGTATTAAACATTACAATCACCCAGAAACATGAATGGATGCGGGGTTTGAAACTCCCAAGGTTATTTTCTCATTTAACGAAATCAAATTTCATAAAAATAAAACGTGTCCATAAAGAAAAGCCCATAAAGTTATGGATAATGGCTAATGATCAATGAAACATATTTTAAACAGAAAGCAGCGAGCAGCTGGACATCGGGACGGGGAGTGTACAGTAAGTACGACGCGTTGGTCTGGCACGCGCAGGTCTGAGCAGCTCAAGAAGCTCCATAATCTGTTGCCTTGGAAAGCAAAACTTTTTTTTTTTTTTTTAATAACAACCACTAGGAAAATATGAAAAGGGCTGAAGTTTGTCTAAAGGAAAAATTTACATGACCCACACGGCTCCGCGGACCGCACCGTCTTCAGTTTAACACAACACAACAACACGCTGCCAAATTGTTCGCCACCTGTTTAATATTAATAGTGAGTGGCAATTTTAATGCGTTAGTCACATTATGAAATAGGCTAATTAAAATGACTTTTGAACTGAACGCAAACCTGTGCAGGTGATGCAACTTTCTAGTGCACTATATGCATGAGCTACAGTATGAATACAGGAAGTAAAAAGATAACGAATAGAAGAACAAATAAAAAAAAACAAAGCTAAAAGTCACCTCTATTAGTTCTGATATCAAATAAAATAACATTCTTAAACAGGTCTACAGTATATTCCATCATTAATGCGACTTTGATAACGTGCCATAATGTGTTTCCATACACCGCTGGTTTATAAAGACTGCTGCTCAGGGGCGGCCACTAGCGTCTTGAGCTGAAACTACGCTAAGAATGAGTTAAGGTTGGTCCAGACCAACCTTACGAACGTGTGACTTAGCTAAGAGATACTTAGTGTAAGAACGTTTCGGGAAATGCGCCATAATGTTAAGAGAGAGGTTAAGGTACAACTTAAGAACTACTTAGCGATAAGAAGCTTTCGAGAAACCGGGCCCTGGTCAATAAACTGAGAGCCGACTCTACCGGTGTAACTCTGCAACTCCTACTGACCGATAACTATAAATTTAATCAATGTCCTCAACCAAGTTTAGCAAAAGATTTATAAACAACAGTCCTTATATGAGCATGGGACAAGAGGATATGGACAATGGAGTTGGGGGAAAATGTCACGTCCTCATATGAGAGCATTTGGGTCTCAAGAGGATATACAGGTCCTTCTCAAAAAATTAGCATATTGTGATAAAGTTTATTATTTTCTGTAATGTACTGATAAACATTAGACTTTCATATATTTTAGATTCATTACACACAACTGAAGTAGTTCAAGCCTTTTATTGTTTTAATATTGATGATTGTGGCATACAGCTCATGAAAACCCAAAATCCCAAATCTCAAAAAATTAGCATATGATGAAAAGGTTCTCTAAACGAGCTATTAACCTAATCATCTGAATCAACTAATTAACTCTAAACACCTGCAAAAGATTCCTGAGGCTTTTAAAAACTCCCAGCCTGGTTCATTACTCAAAACCGCAATCATGGGTAAGACTGCCGACCTGACTGCTGTCCAGAAGGCCATCATTGACACCCTCAAGCAAGAGGGTAAGACACAGAAAGACATTTCTGAACGAATAGGCTGTTCCCAGAGTGCTGTATCAAGGCACCTCAGTGGGAAGTCTGTCTGATGGTCTGGGTTGCCATGTCAGCTGCTGGTGTTGGTCCACTGTGTTTTATCAAGGGCAGGGTCAATGCAGCTAGCTATCAGGAGATTTTGGAGCTTTTTTTTGGAGATTCATGCTTCCATCTGCTGAAAAGCTTTATGGAGATGAAGATTTCATTTGTCAGCACGACCTGGCACCTGCTCACAGTGCCAAAACCACTGGTAAATGGTTTACTGACCATGGTATTACTGTGCTCAATTGGCCTGCCAACTCTCCTGACCTGAACCCCATAGAGAATCTGTGGGATATTGTGAAGAGAAAGTTGAGAGACACTGAAGAATCTGCAAACGGATTTCCGACCAAGTATTGAGTGCAGAACTGAAAATAATTATTTGAAGGTTGACTTTTTTTGTATTAAAAACACTTTTCTTTTATTGGTCGGATAAAATATGCTAATTTTTTTAGATTGGGATTTTGGGTTCCATAGGAAATAATGGAAACTCAAATTATTCGTTCTACAGCCCAAATAAATAAATACATAAAAATAATTAACACAAAATATAAAAGTAAAAATAAAAAAATTAACCTGCACTTTACCTTTAAAAAAAAAACGTAAAAATAAATCCAGACAGATAAGTGTTTCCGTTTGTGCACGCAGGCACTGTGTGTGTGTGTGTGTGTGTGTGTGTGTGTGTGTGTGTGTGTGTAATGTTACATTAACTGAGAGACCGTTTTTAAAATCGGTTAAAAATTAACCGTTTAAAAATTAGCAAGGAACATCGCTAGTCACACTCATGTGAGCGCATACTAACGGAATCACTGCTGTAAAGTAAACCAACAACAACAACAAATTAACTAGCACTTTACCTTTGAAAAGAATCGCGACAGAGCAGAGTTTGTGTGTGTCACGTTCTGCTATGATGTTGGACTGTGGGCTTGGTGTTGAGGCATAGATGCAGAGGGGATGCAGTGAAACAAAGAGTCTTTAATAAGAATCAAACAAAAAGCAAACATGAACAAAACATGAACTAAGAGAGTTGGCTAAAATCATGGAGCATAAGAAACAACTCAAACACTTAGACATACAACAAGGAATTACATACGTTAATACAATACAGACATGGGATACAAACTGGACAAGACAAGACACACGAAACAGCCTAACGGAATAAACATTAGGGACTGTGCATGCAAGGGATAAACAAACACAAGACAGGCTTGGCTAGGTCTATTGGCTGAGCTGCACATTAGCTGCTAAGCTAGCTCATAGCTAATCAGACTAATGGCTACACCAGCCAGTAGCCTGAGACACAAGGGAATGAACAGACAAGGTACACAGCAGACTAGGTATGAAACAGACTAAGAACTCTAAAGGTTAGTGGCTAAAGATGTTAGTACCTAAACAGACTAAGAGCTAAGCAGACAATGAGACTAGACAGACACGAAGACTAGACAGACTAAGATCTAGACATGTTAGTATCACCCTCATTAGTATTGAAACAGACTACTAGCTAAACATGCAATGGGGGTTACTTACACAAAAGGGTAAACACAAAAGGCTAATTCTCCTAGAGGCTAATCCTGCTAGGAGACACAGAGACAAAGAGACATAAACTAAATCAAAGCAAATACAAACTTAAAGAGCTCCAGAAACTAAATGCCAACTATAATGAAATCAAACTAAAACAAGGAAACAAAACCCACATAACAGAAATTAATGCTCGACCCAGCTTCCCAGAACAAACAGGTTCTGTTTGTTATGCTTATACTAATTGCATCCTCGGTTCAGCTGGGCATCTGCGTCAGCTGACCGAGGTGCCTTCTGGGAAACTGGGTCTACAACAAAAACTACAAATTAAAACACTGCCCTCTAGTGGGCAACCCTCACAGTGTGTTTGTTTGAGAACGTGAGAGGAGGGGGGGCTGTAAAGACACTCGCCTTTACAGCCCCCCTCCTCTCAGGTTCCCAAACAAACACACACACATGCTCTGCCTTACACAGACACACACGCACACAAACACACACGCACACTCAGAAATTCTGTAAGCACTAAGACCCAGCAGGGGAGACGATTACCTTTCCGCAGCCCAAGAGAGAGAAAAACCGTTGGCTCAGTTGTGATCATGTGACACTCGGCGTCAAAACAAGAAGCGCATGCGTGATACATGATACTCGGTGCTCATTAACCAAGAGAATGTTCGTTTTTCAAGTCAAAATGTAGTAAAAATCTGTGCTCGTCTTGCAGAACACTCGTAAACCGCGTTACTCATAATCCGAGGGTCCACTGTAAATTTAAAAGCAAATAAAAAGTGGAAATGAATGAAACATGTACAGAAGGTGTGCAAAATAACTATCTATATATCTATCTATCTATCTATCTCTCTATCTATCTCTCTATCTATCATAGTACACAGTAATACAGTGTAGCGCATCATCACTCAGTAGTACCGGTGTGTCATGTGTATACAAGCGGACGCCGAGGGCCCCGTCTTACAACAAGGACGCCACACACGTTTTTAAACACATTCCCTTCTCACCACAATAGAACATGAACACATAAACATATCGTTATAGTCAAAACACATGGACCTATTAAACACCATACAATTCACAACAACAATGAGAAAATAAATGACCCACCATAGTTTAGATAAAGATCCGCCCTCACCATTTATTAATGTTTCATTAGACATGTTGCATGACAGAAAAGGTGCCAACAGAAATAAAGTTCCTGATATTTTATCTGATTTGTGTATTGCTTTTCACAGCGTCGTCTGTCTCGGTGCTGATTCCCCGCGGTGCAGGCGTACAGGCTAAATGTGTAGTTAATGTCTGTACAAGGTCGCGGTATGAACACTTGTTAAATTAAAGCGTGAACTTAAACGTGCGTGTGCGCGCTCGTGAGAGTGAGTGCTCTCTGTCATCGGGTGTCACCATAGTTGTTTTCGTGATCTCGCCCTGGGATGACCCTCACGACCCCGCGGGCCGCCACTGCTAATGGGACAGAAGAGCGCTAAACACTACAGGTGAATGAGACTAACACACCGTCTGTCTGAACGGAATTTAAATCCATTCACTCGTCATAGATCCGCTCCGTGCCTTCTAGTGCAGTAATTAAGTTAAAAAATCAATAATGTTGATAAGAAAGTGATTTCAGATGTACGATGCGACCACTTAAACTATCAGAGCGTCCGCCTCCCGCCTCCAGCACTCGATAGTTCAATACAGTTAAATGTCAAATAAAAAAGCGATCTATAGTGCTGTAGGTAACAGCCTGCCTGCGTAGCCAGAGATGAACAACAAGAATACACACGTTAATATCACACTAAACATTGTGTATCTCCTGTGTTGTGTCTGTTTTTTTTTCTTTTCTTTTCTTTTCCGTGTCCAGTCCACAGACCTCCAGTGCCGGTCCATGCTGGAAAAAATAACAGGCCTTTTAACCAAGAGAAGCAGCAGTCAGGATAAAAAAAACATTGTTCTTTCAGGCTCGATCCGTAACCTCGGTCCACATCTAATCCCGAACCAGTTCAGCGTCCAAGTGTAATTTAAGGCCTCGCTGCTTTTTGAAACACGGACCCAGTGAGATGAATCATTCTTGGACTAAGTTGTGTCATCGAGGGCACGTGTTGCTCGGCGGGATTGGAACAGAGCATCGAGCATCGAACACACCGTTTCACATCACGCAAAGATTTTAACGTTAGCAATCATTAAAAATATCAGGGCTTATTATTATTATTATTATTATTATTATTAATCACTTAACATACAGAGAATTGAGAGCTAAAAGCACAGGAATGATATTTATCCTGATGAAATGTATAGAAACAGAGAGAGAGAGAGAGAGAGAGAGAGAGGGAGAGAGAGGGAGAGAGAGGCAGAGGGAGAGAGAGAGAGGGATAGAGAGAGAGAGAGAGAGAGAGAGAGAGAGAGAGTGTAACACCTGGCATGACAATATATAAAGAAAGCGATGAGAGAAATGTCTCAGATCGTCAGTGAGGTTTACCTTCAGGCTTAAAGGACAAACATGGAAGAATGTTCCCTTTGGCACAGGTACAGGGTGGAGCCCGGCAGATCACACCCTGTAATATACACTACATACACACCTGAGCGGATGAGTCCGGAGTCGAGAGTCGGTGTGGAAGTCGGTTTCAGATGAATCAGAGCTGTGAGGTTACAGGAGGCGACGCTTAAAGTCAGTACTATATAAATACTCTGACAGTTGATGGAGATAAAAAAAAACCCTAAGAAAATCAGTCACTTCTTACATTAACGACATGCTCGAAAGTATATGGACACCTGACCGTCACACCCATCCAGTTTACCCCCCAGTCTGAAACTAATCCTCTGAGAAGGATCCTGAAGGATACTGAAGATCATTAGACGTTTAGACTCGGGCACTGATGTCCAGGAGGCTCCAGCTCCAGTTTCAGTTCATCCCAAAGGTGTTCGTTGGGGGGGGGTTAGGGGGTGAGGGGTCAGGGTTTGTGGTCACAAAGACATTCCAGTGACTAGCAAAACATAGGATCTAATCCTGAAGCGCTCCACATGCCTGGGAGAGGGAGCTCGGAGTGGGTCAGATTACAAAAATACCCTGAAGGTACATTCATCCACTGTGATTATAACATGGCCACGGGTAAACACGGGGACGGAGAGGGAAGCATTTAATGGTTTAGAGATAAGGGTGTGTGTGAGACTGGTCCAAAAAAACGATTGCATGATGGTCCTCCCACGTTCTCTGCTGCATTACAGATTGGCTTGCTTGGTGATGGATTAAAACGAAACACTTTTGTAAATGGATCTGGAGCTTTTTGGCAGGAATACATATGACTGTCATGGTCATTTAATAAGCCGAGGGATTCAATTGCATTTATCCAGAGATGGCTGGTCACAATTTCTGATGGGGGAGTTACAATTCGCCCCCAGTGTCAGGCCGAGTCTAATAAAGTGTTTTTTATTCTTTTATGTTGTGTCCCGTCTGTATAGCGAGCAGGCTGAAGACCCGCTACCGACCCGCCACCGACCTCTACTCCTCTACTCTAACCAGGTGAACTATTTACTAAAACTATCCCCTGTTCTCCTGGATCGCTCATGATCACATGTCAGTCAAATCAGCAGGATCAAATCAATTTCTCCAAACAGACATAAAAACTTCACGTCACTTCACAGACGTACTGTAGCGCCTGGGCTAAAAATAAACCACTTCACGTCTGTCTGGCTATTTTTACTTCAAACATTTTTGTACTGTACAGCGCTATTGTACTTAACACAATTACACAATAAAGATGCTTTTACGACTTGATAAGTATTTTGTTGATTTTGTAATCTAGCTAGTGTTTTGTGCTCAGCCTGCGACAGAGAGGAGAGAGAGAGGGATGAAGTACGCCATGCTTAGCCGTATGATGCAGTGGAACTGCTGTGACCTTCTGTGTGGAACAACAGACAGATTTTGCACTTGGTAACTGCAGCGCGCTCAAAATAGCACGAGGGACGGAGCGGTCGGAGGCCACGGCGGTCAGACCGCCTCGACACGGCCCGCATTCCACACGCGCTTCGCATCAGCGACGAGCTAGCGCTCGAAAGGTTTTACGGTTTTAGAAAGCGATCCTGTGAGGCGCTGCCGTGTTTGATCAGGGATTACTCTACAGAGATCCAGACGCCTGTAGGTACATTTTCAGAGCAGGCTTGATTGAGTCTATAATAAGGAATCCGCTTGATATACTTTCACTAAGATGCTAACGAATTCCGCCGTATTTACGTGTGTGTTTCCTGTTCTAAATCCGTGTCTCGCTGGAGGACGCTCATCGCCGGCCGTATCCTGTTCTCATTTCTATTTAAAACCTGGAGGAGATTAAAGAGACACACTAATTTGTTTGTTGACGTGTGGATCTTCCAAGGCTAAGATAAAGGCAGAGACCAAGATAATGACTTAAATATCTATTTAATGGGAACCCAGAGCTGCGTAGGTGGCGTTATTTCCTCTAATCATTGAAAAGATTTATAGCAGCTCCAGGCCTTAATGACCCAACACGCACGCATTTCATTCCTTAAGTGTGCGGTCGTGTAACGATTCCAAACCACAGGAGGACTTTTTCAGGGACTGGGTGAAAATACTGCTTTTCCAACACGCCCGTGTTAACTCGATATCACCCCTGGGTTGATTTCTGTCACCACCCCGAGGGCCGTTCATGACTCCATCCTTGTTAGATTAGTGTGCGCTAACAGGTTACCCAGAAGACACTGCGCTCCGATGCCGTAACAGCCCGAGTCACGATAGACGGCGGACAGAAATTAAACAAAGATGTTTCCCTCCTCTGAGTTATTTTATTTCCTGTGTGATAAAGTTTCGTCTCGTTCTCTTCTGCAGTGTAGTAATGTACTTTTGTAGGCGCTTTAGGCCACATCCATAAATCATCTTTTTAAAAAACAATCTTTAAATCTCCACCGTGTTCCTCGTCCAAATGGAGGCTGAGCAGCGCAATAATCCTTAAAATCTTTCAAATGTAATAAATGGTACAAAGTAGGAGATTTTGAGACGACTCCTGTTCTTAATTACGCTTTATTACACCGCGTTATTCCGTCACGCCTCCATGTGTGTGTGTGTGTGAACACATAACCCTGTTTACTGTTCTGTCCTGATTGTTAATAGATCTCGCCTGTTTATAATCTCACTCAGCGCCATAAATAACGCAGACTCTTAGTGTTACTTTGTCAAGTCTCGTGCCAGCGTTGTGTCTGTGTTGATTCCAAGCTTTTGTTCTGACAATCGCCTGCTTAGCATCCCCTGATTCAGCCTGTTTGCAGATTTCGGTGTGTGTGTGTGTGTGTGTGTGTGTCCGTCCCTCAAGCCGTTCTGTTCATCTGTTGCTGTTGTTTGAATCAAACCAGAGAGCCTGCACTTGTGCCTGTCAGTCTGCTTCATGCTTCAGCTGGAGTGTGTACTACAGGGAGCTCTCAGAAATATTTATGCATATGTTTTCATTGGACGTTTCACGCTGGCCGGACCTGTGACGCTCTTTACTTTTCTTTTAAAAGCTTATGGAGTTCTTTTACATCTCAGAATCATTAAATCTAAAATGTTTAAGAGCGTTCCGTCCAAAGCGGCGGTGCTGAAGGAACAACGGGAAATAATACGCTGTAAATCGCAGACAATGCATCATAAAAGGTTACTCAGATGATGTTATAAAAGCATAGCCCACGGTACAAATATGATATTTAAAAAGTTGTAAAGCAATAAAGTGCACCAAAGGACACGGGAGCAGATGTTTATCTTAGCCAGTGTTATTACGGGACGGTATTTAAATCGCACAGGTAAATCTTTTTGATGTGTAATATTTCTTTCTAAGTTTAATTGCGAGTACATTTAGCTCAGATAACAAACGAGCGCTGGCCCGGCGCCAGGTTTGCACTTTCATCTGGACCACACACCGCCGGCGAGCGACGCCGATGAACTCATCCGAATCTGGCTGCCAGAGCCGAGTCGGAGCTCAGCCGCAGTGAGACCGTACCTCCATCAGTAACCTCGCAGGGGAGGACGAGACACGGACGTGGACATTAGGCCTTGTATAAATAGACAGCAGGAGATTGTTTATGCGGAGGAATGTATTGGCTAGCATGGTTTGGGTTCACTCATCCCTTAACGCACAACAATACACTACAACGTCACACTCGATAGACCTGAACACCACCGCCGGGTTTGCGACGCCTCATCCACCCTCATCAAAACACCAACACCAGATGGAACACTGGTCCATCTCTCCAGTGCAGCTCCGGAGACGTGTGGAGTCTGTGTCTCTTCCTCAGGCTCGCATAGTCTCACTAGGACACTTGTATAGAAAGTGTACAGTGACATCACACACTGTTCAGCAGACTCAGACTGTTTATATAAATGTATACACTGCCTGGACACACATTATATATAAGATTTCATTCAGTCACCATTTTATCTTTATCTTTGGTGTCCAGTTCATGTGTTAGTCCTGGAATATGTCGAGTGACATCAGGGAAGAAAAACGTTCTTGTTGATGTGATAACCTGGTGATTTAGTTCATTCAGGTCGTCAGCTGACTTCATTTTATTGCACGATAACGTTACTGAGTCTCGACCTGAGCGACTGAAGCAACACCAGATCATAACACTGTCTCCAGAGAGCTAAACATAGAGTGTTTAAGTGTTTAATCTCAATTCATTGATTATCATTTCTTCCCCTTAGTTGACGGTTCAGCACTGTGCTTACAGGTTTTGATAAAAAAGAGCTCTTAGCCCAGTTTCAGTCATTTTAAATCTCCTAATTTGTTTTCTCTTTTCTTGATGCAGCCCAATATATATATATATTTTTTTATTTGATATGTTTTATTTGCTAAGGCAGGGTAGATGTCAAGGTTATAGCAGTTTTATGCTCTAAAGGTGTTTTTTCCCTCTACATTGACTCACTCACTCATTGTCCATACCACTTTATCCTGTTTACAGGGTCACTGGGGGCCTGGAGCCTATCCCAGGGGACACAAGGGGGGGTACACCTTGGATGGGGTGCCAATCCATCACAGGACACACACATTCACACGCTCATTCTGGGCACACACTGGGCAATTAGCCTAATCTGCATGTCTTTAGTCTGTGGGAGGAGACCGGAGTACCTGGAGGAAACCCACCAAGCACGGGGAGAACATGCAAACTCCATGCTTATAGACATCAAGGTGGGAATTGAACCCAGACCCTGGAGGGAGGTTCTTGTGAATATTTATAGTAAATATTTCCTAGAGAATGTTTTAGTTATTATTATTATTCATTCATTCATCTTCTATACTGCTTAATCCTCTATTCAGGGTCGCGGGGGACCTGGAGCCTATCCCAGGAATCTTCGGGCACTAGGCGGGGTACACCCTGGACAGGGTGCCAATCCATCGCAGGGCACACACACATACACACACTCACACACCCAATCACACACTACGGGCAATTTAGGAACGCCAATTAGCCTAACCTGCATATCTTTGGACTGTGGGAGGAAACCAGAGCACCCGGAGGAAACCCACCAAGCACGGGGAGAACATGCAAACTCCATGCACACAGAGACGGGAATCGAGCCTGGCCGGGGAATCGAACCCAGACCCTGGAGGTGCAAGGCGACAGTGCTAATTATTATTATTATTATTATTATTATTATTAGGCTGATTTCTGGCTTTAGCTTACAAATGCATTTAAACAACTTACTTTGTGTTTGTGAGTGTGTGAAGACATGTACATATATACTAGATCTATTTAATTTAAAGAAAGCTAATTTTCCAACAAAAAAAACTTTTTTGCATACTAATTAACTAAAAACTAGACTCTATAGATCAGTTTACCCTAAAGCACAAGGTACAACGTTATTCTTTACCATTTTTATTTATTTTAAAAATAAATAATAAAACTGGTGAAACTCTTTAATTGAGTTCTGTGTGTTATTAGGAGACAGTCCTGCTGAATCACCACACACACTGTGTTTCTGTGATTAATTTGGGTATTTTGGTGATTAATTTGGGTGTTTCTGTGATTAATTTGGGTATTTCTGTGATTAATGTGGGTATTTTGGTGATTAATTTGGGTGTTTCTGTGATTAATTTGGGTGTTTCTGTGATTAATTTGGGTATTTTGGTGATTAATTTGGGTGTTTCTGTGATTAATTTGGGTATTTCTGTGATTAATGTGGGTATTTTGGTGATTAATTTGGGTGTTTCTGTGATTAATTTTGGTATTTCTGTGATTAATGTGGGTATTTTGGTGATTAATTTGGGTGTTTCTGTGATTAATTTGGGTGTTTCTGTGATTAATGTGGGTATTTTGGTGATTAATTTGGGTGTTTCTGTGATAAATTTGGGTATTTCTGTGATTAATGTGGGTATTTTGGTGATTAATTTGGGTGTTTCTGTGATTAATTTGGGTATTTCTGTGATTAATGTGGGTATTTTGGTGATTAATTTGGGTGTTTCTGTGATTAATTTGGGTGTTTCTGTGATTAATTTGGGTGTTTCTGTGATTAATGTGGGTATTTTGGTGATTAATTTTAGTGTTTCTGTGATTAATTTGAGTGTTTCTGTGATTAATGTGAGTATTTTGGTGATTAATGTGGGTATTTCTGTGATTAATGTGAGTATTTTGGTGATTAATTTGGGTATTTCTGTGATTAATGTGAGTATTTTGGTGATTAATGTGGGTATTTCTGTGATTAATGTGAGTATTTTGGTGATTAATTTGGGTGTTTCTGTGATTAATTTGGGTATTTCTGTGATTAATGTGAGTATTTTGGTGATTAATTTGGGTGTTTCTGTGATTAATGTGGGTATTTTGGTGATTAATTTGGGTATTTCTGTGATTAATGTGAGTATTTTGGTGATTAATTTGGGTGTTTCTGTGATTAATGTGGGTATTTTGGTGATTAATTTGGGTATTTCTGTGATTAATGTGAGTATTTTGGTGATTAATTTGGGTGTTTCTGTGATTAATGTGAGTATTTTGGTGATTAATTTGGGTGTTTCTGTGATTAATTTGGGTGTTTCTGTGATTAATTTTAGTGTTTCTGTGATTAATTTGGGTGTTTCGGTGATTAATGTGAGTATTTTGGTGATTAATTTGAGTGTTTCTGTCACTAATTTGAGTGTTTCAGTGATTAATTTTGGTATTTCTGTGATTAATGTGAGTATTTTGGTGATTAATTTGGGTGTTTCTGTGATTAATTTGGGCATTTCTGTGATTAATGTGAGTATTTTGGTGATTAATTTGGGTGTTTCTGTGATTAATGTGAGTACTTTGGTGATTAATTTGGGTGTTTCTGTGATTAATTTGGGTGTTTCTGTGATTAATTTGGGTGTTTCTGTGATTAATGTGGGTATTTTGGTGATTAATTTGGGTATTTCTGTGATTAATGTGAGTATTTTGGTGATTAATTTGGGTGTTTCTGTGATTAATGTGAGTATTTTGGTGATTAATTTGGGTGTTTCTGTGATTAATTTGGGTGTTTCTCTGATTAATTTGGGTGTTTCTGTGATTAATGTGGGTATTTTGGTGATTAATTTGGGTATTTCTGTGATTAATGTGAGTATTTTGGTGATTAATTTGGGTGTTTCTGTGATTAATTTGGGTGTTTCTGTGATTAATTTGGGTGTTTCTGTGATTAATTTGGGTGTTTCTGTGATTAATGTGAGTATTTTGGTGATTAATTTGGGTGTTTCTGTGATTAATTTGGGTGTTTCTGTGATTAATTTGGGTGTTTCTGTGATTAATGTGGGTATTTTGGTGATTAATTTGGGTGTTTCTGTGATTAATGTGGGTATTTTGGTGATTAATTTGGGTATTTCTGTGATTAATGTGAGTATTTTGGTGATTAATTTGGGGGTTTCTGTGATTAATTTGGGTGTTTCTGTGATTAATTTGGGTGTTTCTGTGATTAATTTTAGTGTTTCTGTGATTAATTTGGGTGTTTCGGTGATTAATGTGAGTATTTTGGTGATTAATTTGAGTGTTTCTGTCACTAATTTGAGTGTTTCAGTGATTAATTTTGGTATTTCTGTGATTAATGTGAGTATTTTGGTGATTAATTTGGGTGTTTCTGTGATTAATTTGGGCATTTCTGTGATTAATGTGAGTATTTTGGTGATTAATTTGGGTGTTTCTGTGATTAATGTGAGTATTTTGGTGATTAATTTGGGTGTTTCTGTGATTAATGTGAGTATTTTGGTGATTAATTTGGGTGTTTCTGTGATTAATTTGGGTGTTTCTCTGATTAATTTGGGTGTTTCTGTGATTAATGTGGGTATTTTGGTGATTAATTTGGGTATTTCTGTGATTAATGTGAGTATTTTGGTGATTAATTTGGGTGTTTCTGTGATTAATTTGGGTGTTTCTGTGATTAATTTGGGTGTTTCTGTGATTAATTTGGCTGTTTCTGTGATTAATGTGAGTATTTTGGTGATTAATTTGGGTGTTTCTGTGATTAATTTGGGTGTTTCTGTGATTAATTTGGGTGTTTCTGTGATTAATGTGGGTATTTTGGTGATTAATTTGTTTGTTTCAGTGATTAATTTGGGTATTTTGGTGATTAATTTGGGTGTTTCTGTGATTAATGTGAGTATTTTGGTGATTAATTTGGGGGTTTCTGTGATTAATTTGGGTGTTTCTGTGATTAATTTGGGTGTTTCTGTGATTAATGTGGGTATTTTGGTGATTAATTTGGGTATTTCTGTGATTAATGTGAGTATTTTGGTGATTAATTTGGGTGTTTCTGTGATTAATTTGGGTGTTTCTGTGATTAATTTGGGTGTTTCTGTGATTAATGTGAGTATTTTGGTGATTAATTTGGGTGTTCCTGTGATTAATTTGGGTGTTTCTGTGATTAATTTGGGTGTTTCTGTGATTAATGTGGGTATTTTGGTGATTAATTTGGGTGTTTCTGTGATTAATTTGGGTGTTTCTGTGATTAATTTGGGTGTTTCTGTGATTAATTTGGGTATTTCTGTGATTAATGTGAGTATTTCGGTGATTAATTTGGGTGTTTCGGTGATTAATGTGGGTATTTTGGTGATTAATTTGGGTATTTCTGTGATTAATGTGGGTATTTTGGTGATTAATTTGGGTATTTCTGTGATTAATGTGAGTATTTTGGTGATTAATTTGGGTATTTCTGTGATTAATGTGGGTATTTTGGTGATTAATTTGGGTATTTCTGTGATTAATGTGAGTATTTTGGTGATTAATTTGGGGGTTTCTGTGATTAATGTGAGTATTTTGGTGATTAATTTGGGTGTTTCTGTGATTAATTTGGGTGTTTCTGTGATTAATTTGGGTGTTTCTGTGATTAATTTGGGTGTTTCGGTCATTAATTTGGGTGTTTCGGTGATTAATTTGGGTATTTTGGTGATTAATTTGGGTGTTTCTGTGATTAATTTGGGTGTTTCGGTGATTAATTTGGGTGTTTCTGTGATTAATGTGGGTATTTTGGTGATTAATTTGGGTGTTTCTGTGATTAATTTGGGTGTTTCTGTGATTAATGTGGGTATTTTGGTGATTAATTTGGGTGTTTCTGTGATTAATGTGGGTATTTTGGTGATTAATTTGGGTGTTTCTGTGATTAATTTGGGTATTTTGGTGATTAATTTGGGTGTTTCTGTGATTAATGTGGGTATTTTGGTGATTAATTTGGGTGTTTCTGTGATTAATTTGGGTATTTCTGTGATTAATGTGAGTATTTTGGTGATTAATTTGGGGGTTTCTGTGATTAATGTGGGTATTTTGGTGATTAATTTGGGTATTTCTGTGATTAATGTGAGTATTTTGGTGATTAATTTGGGGGTTTCTGTGATTAATGTGAGTATTTTGGTGATTAATTTGGGTGTTTCTGTGATTAATTTGGGTATTTCTGTGATTAATGTGAGTATTTTGGTGATTAATTTGGGGGTTTCTGTGATTAATGTGGGTATTTTGGTGATTAATTTGGGTATTTCTGTGATTAATGTGAGTATTTTGGTGATTAATTTGGGGGTTTCTGTGATTAATGTGAGTATTTTGGTGATTAATTTGGGTGTTTCTGTGATTAATTTGGGTGTTTCTGTGATTAATTTGGGTGTTTCTGTGATTAATTTGGGTGTTTCGGTCATTAATTTGGGTGTTTCGTTGATTAATTTGGGTATTTTGGTGATTAATTTGGGTGTTTCTGTGATTAATTTGGGTGTTTCGGTGATTAATTTGGGTGTTTCTGTGATTAATGTGAGTATTTTGGTGATTAATTTGGGTGTTTCTGTGATTAATGTGGGTATTTTGGTGATTAATTTGGGTGTTTCTGTGATTAATGTGGGTATTTTGGTGATTAATTTGGGTGTTTCTGTGATTAATGTGAGTATTTTGGTGATTAATTTGGGTGTTTCTGTGATTAATGTGGGTATTTTGGTGATTAATTTGGGTGTTTCTGTGATTAATGTGGGTATTTTGGTGATTAATTTGGGTGTTTCTGTGATTAATTTGGGTATTTTTGGTGATTAATTTGGGTGTTTCTGTGATTAATGTGGGTATTTTGGTGATTAATTTGGGTGTTTCTGTGATTAATTTGGGTATTTCTGTGATTAATTTGGGTATTTTGGTGATTAATTTGGGTGTTTTGGTGATTAATTTGGGTGTTTCTGTGATTAATTTGTGTGTTTCTGTGATTAATGTGAGTATTTTGGTGATTAATTTGGGTGTTTCTGTGATTAATTTGGGTGTTTCTGTGATTAATTTGGGTGTTTCTGTGATTAATTTGGGTGTTTCGGTCATTAATTTGGGTGTTTCGGTGATTAATTTGGGTATTTTGGTGATTAATTTGGGTGTTTCTGTGATTAATTTGGGTGTTTCGGTGATTAATTTGGGTGTTTCTGTGATTAATGTGGGTATTTTGGTGATTAATTTGGGTGTTTCTGTGATTAATTTGGGTGTTTCTGTGATTAATGTGGGTATTTTGGTGATTAATTTGGGTGTTTCTGTGATTAATGTGGGTATTTCTGTGATTAATGTGGGTATTTTGGTGATTAATTTGAGTGTTTCAGTGATTAATTTGGGTATTTCTGTGATTAATTTGGGTGTTTCTGTGAGACTCGTGTTGGTCTGAAGAGTGTGTGTGTGTGTGTGTGTGTGTGTGTGGAGGGAAACATTTGACAGATGAAAGGTGATTTCGAGGTGGTTTGGGAAAGTTGTGTTCCTGAATGTAACTTTAAAGCTGTTTATGTTGCGCATGGACGTTACCATGGTTACTGCAGGTGAGCGAGGCTTTGATGTGTTGTTCGAATGCGCGCGTGTTCCGCGTGTTTCTCGGTGTGTTTCTCCTGCAGCTCCGCGGGTGAGTGTGACCCGGTGTGTGTGTGACCCGGTGTGAGAGTGTGTGTGAGTGTGTGTGTGTGTGTGTCTCCAGGACAGAACCCCCCTCCCCGGGGCAGACACATGGTACAG